>CATNWA010010123.1:0-11774 GCA_951230385.1 Staurois parvus
AGGCCTGGCAGCAGCAATGGGAGGCCCGTAATCTGCCAGCATCCTATGACAAAATGGAACCCAGCAGCAGTGTGAGGAGACCTGAAAGTGGCACATGGCAGAGTGTGGCGATGGAGACAGCAGCAATGGGAGGCCGTACAGGGACCCATGAGACACCTGTGGACCTGGCAGCAGCATGAGGAGGCGGTACAGGGGCCCATGGCAGATTAGGGGCCTGGCAGCAGCAATGGGAGGCCCGTAATCTGCCAGCACCCTATGACAAAATGGAACCCAGCAGCAGTGTGAGGAGACCTGAAAGTGGCACATGGCAGAGTGTGGCGATGGAGACAGCAGCAATGGGAGGCCGTACAGGGACCCATGAGACACTGTGGACCTGGCAGCAGCATGAGGAGGCGGTACAGGGGCCCATGGCAGATTAGGGGCCTGGCAGCAGCAATGGGAGGCCCGTAATCTGCCAGCACCCTATGACAAAATGGAACCCAGCAGCAGTGTGAGGAGACCTGAAAGTGGCACATGGCAGAGTGTGGGCGATGGAGACAGCAGCAATGGGAGGCCGGTACAGGGACCCATGAGACACTGTGGACCTGGCAGCAGCATGAGGAGGCGGTACAGGGGCCCATGGCAGATTAGGGGCCTGGCAGCAGCAATGGGAGGCCCGTAATCTGCCAGCACCCTATGACAAAATGGAACCCAGCAGCAGTGTGAGGAGACCTGAAAGTGGCACATGGCAGAGTGTGGCGATGGAGACAGCAGCAATGGGAGGCGGTACAGGGACCCATGAGACACTGTGGACCTGGGCAGCAGCATGAGGAGGCGGTACAGGGGCCCATGGCAGATTAGGGGCCTGGCAGCAGCAATGGGAGGCCCGTAATCTGCCAGCACCCTATGACAAAATGAAACCCCAGCAGCAGTGTGAGGAGACCTGAAAGTGGCACATGGCAGAGTGTGTGGCGATGGAGACAGCAGCAATGGGAGGCCCGTAATCTGCCAGCATCCTATGACAAAATGGAACCCAGCAGCAGTGTGAGGAGACCTGAAAGTGGCACATGGCAGAGTGTGGCGATGGCAGACAGCAGCAATGGGAGGCGGTACAGGGACCCATGAGACACTGTGGACCTGGCAGCAGCATGAGGAGGCGGTACAGGGGCCCATGGCAGATTAGGGGCCTGGCAGCAGCAATGGGAGGCCCGTAATCTGCCAGCACCTATGACAAAATGGAACCCAGCAGCAGTGTGAGGAGACCTGAAAGTGGCACATGGCAGAGTGTGGCGATGGAGACAGCAGCAATGGGAGGCCGTACAGGGACCAGCATCCTAGACACTGGGACCTGGCAGCAGCATGTGAGGAGGCTGAAAGTGGCCCATGGCAGATTAGGGGCCTGGAGACAGCAGCAATGGGAGGCCCGTAATCTGCCAGCATCCTATGACAAAATGGAACCCAGCAGCATTGTGAGGAGACCTGAAAGTGGCACATGGCAGAGTGTGGCGATGGAGACAGCAGCAATGGGAGGCGGTACAGGGACCCATGAGACACTGTGGACCTGGCAGCAGCATGAGGAGGCGGTACAGGGACCCATGAGACACTCTGGGACCTGGCAGCAGCATGAGGAGGCGGTACAGGGGCCCATGGCAGATTAGGGGCCTGGGCAGCAGCAATGGGAGGCCCGTAATCTGCCAGCATCCTATGACAAAATGGAACCCAGCAGCAGTGTGAGGAGACCTGAAAGTGGCACATGGCAGAGTGTGGCGATGGAGACAGCAGCAATGGGAGGCGGTACAGGGACCCATGAGACTCTGTGGACCTGGCAGCAGCATGAGGAGGCGGTACAGGGGCCCATGGCAGATTAGGGGCCTGGCAGCAGCAATGGGAGGCCCGTAATCTGCCAGCATCCTATGACAAAATGGAACCCAGCAGCAGTGTGAGGAGACCTGAAAGTGGCACATGGCAGAGTGTGGCGATGGAGACAGCAGCAATGGGAGGCGATACAGGGACCCATGAGACACTGTGGACCTGGCAGCAGCATGAGGAGGCGGTACAGGGACCCATGGCAGATTAGGGGCCTGACAGCAGCAATGGGAGGCCCATAATCTGCCAGCACCCTATGACAAAATGGAACCCACCAGCAGTGTGATTAGACCTGAAAGTGGCACATGTTTGGGCATGATTCATGGCGGATTTAGTCAGTTGTGTCAGGAACTGGTGGTTTGAAATCCAGACTAATCCACGCCTGATTCCTTTTCACAAACGTGAGTCTCTCCACACTTTTTGTGGACAGTCGTGTCCTCCGCGGAGTTACAATACCTCCTGCCGCACTAAACACGCGCTCCGATGCCACGCTACTGGCCGGGCATGACAGCCTTTCAAAGGCAAATTCAGCTAGTTGGGGTCAAAGGTCAAGTTTCGTTGCCCAGTAGTCAAGGGGATTGTCTACCTCAGTTGGCAGGGTGCTGTCCAAGTAGGCCCAAGCCTGTTGTTTGAGCTCCTGCTCCAGGTCCACCTGATGCTGCTGCTGCTGCTGCGGCTGGTTAGTAGTTTCCTCACTGCGCTGGTGAAGAAAGCTACTCATCATCGACTGCAGACTGAGGCAGCCGCTGCTGGTGGAGCTGCCACTGCTCCTACCACCCCACCCCTCCCCTGCTGCCATGGCAACGGAATGCGAGCTCACAGGGCCCACAGTGTCTGAGGATGGACGTTGGCGCAGAAAGGCAGAGACCAACTGACTACATAGGTGGTTTTTATAGTACGTTATTTTGGCCTCCCTCTCAGCAGGTGTGAAAAAGGCCACCATTTTTGAACGGTAGCGAGGGTCCAACAAGGTGGACAGCCGAAAGTCATCCCTCTGTCTGATGGTTATTATTCGGCTGTCGCTACGCAAGCAACCGAGCATGCTATGGGCCAAGGAATGCGAGGCACTCCCTGCCTCCATCTCCACAGCATACTGCCACGGTGTGTCTGGGATCCTCTGTCTCCTCCTCCTCCTCTACCAGATGCTCCTGCTCCTCCACTCCTGTCCGTTGAGTGGAAAAACCACCCATTTCACTCAATAATTCCTGAGCACCAATGTCCTCCTCTACCTCCTCCTCTTCTTCCTGTCCTGCCCCCACAGGGGCATGTGGTGTTGAGATCTGTGCGCCACGTCTACCGCACCACCCTGACCAGCCTTAAATTTAAACAGCACTTTGTTAACAGCAAATCTATATAAATCAATATACAACACATCCAGGACGTGCAACAGAAAATGAGGAATGACGTCGTTCATCCCATAGTCCTGCCGACTCACGAATAGCGTGGCCTCCTCAAAGGGCCTGAGCAAGCGGCAGGTGTCACGCATGAGCTGCCAATGGCTGACATCAAAGTTACACAGGGGAGTACCTTTATCCGCTTGTAACATCAGGAAATCGGTGATGAGGCCTTTCGCTGTTCGTAAAGGTGGTCTAACATGTGTAGTGTTGAATTCCACCTTGTTGCAACGTCGCAGATCAGGCGATGCTGTGGAATTCCGTTCTGCCGCTGCAGCTCAAGGAGGGTACTGCTTTGCGGTGTAGGAATGGCTGAAATGCATGCAAAGTTTACGTGACATTTTAAGATGTCTTGCAGTGGGATGGTGGATTTTAGGAACCGCTTGACAACCAGATTGAACACGTGAGCCATGCATGGCGCATGGCACAACCTTCCTTGACGCAGAGCAGACACCATGTTCTTTCCGTTGTCGGTCAACATGGTTCCGATTTTCAGTTTGCACGGAGACAGCCATCTGTCGATTTCTCTGTTCATTACACACAGAAGTTCCTCCCCTGTGTGACTATGTTCGCCAAGGCATACCAGGTGCAGCACAGCATGACACCGTTGCGCCCCTGCACATGTGATATGCCGGTCGGGTAATGGGACTTGGCACGGGGGGTGGCGGCTTGAGGACACGGCGGAAGAAGAGGTGGTAGAGGCGGACATGTTTGCTGGACCAAGGACGTGCAAAACGTGGAGGCAAAAGCGGCGTGACCTGTCCAAGTTGCTGGTGCGGCTGTGCCGGCACCATAGAGGACGATCACCCAGTGGGCCGTAAATGACATGTACTGTCCCTGACCGTAGTTACAGCTCCACACGTCGGCGCTGCCGTGCACTTGGCAGAGACCGACATGCTCAAAGACTGGCCCACCATCTCTTCTACAGTGAATGCAGGGCTGGCACTGCCTTTTTGGCGAAGAAAAATGCCGGCTTGGCACTCTCCACCGCGGCGCGGCACAAGCCATCATTTCTCGGAAAGGTGCTGAGTCCACCACTTGGAAAGGGAGGGACTGCAGCACCATCAACTTGGACAGGAGGACGTTCAGCTTCTGCACCGTCGGGTGCGTGCTCGCAAACTGTTGTCCTCTTGGAAACGGATTCCAAGAAAGACTGCTGACGGAATCTGTGAAGAGGAGTAGCAGTGGAGAAGGAGCATCTGAACGAGCGGAAGATGCCAACGAGCGACAACTCCCATCAGCAGAGGTGTTGGAGCCTTGACTGGCTGATAGAGGGCGATTGACGGCGGGTGACGGAGCAAGTAACGGAGGGGGCGGTGATGGAGCGGGGGCTGGGGCAGGCAGAACCGCCGTAGTCCTTTATCACGGTTTTCCCAGGCCACCAAATGGCGACGCTGCATATGCTGAGCGCAACGCTGTAGTCCCAACAATGGGCCCCCTGGCCACGCTTGACTTTCTGGGCCACATAGTCGACATACGGCTACGTTTACTTCCTCGGGCGGCTTGACGAAAAATTGCCCACACCGCCGAGTAGGAAACTTTGTCCCCGCTACTCCTCACTGGCTGACTGCTACTTCCTCCGTGCACACTGGCACCACTACTGGCCGTGGTGGTAGGCTGCAGTGGAGCTGGTGTCTCTACTCCGTGGCCGTTTGCCTCCACTGACCCTGCTGCGACCCCTGGCTGCCTCCTGGGCAACCCACCGACTGTTTTGCTCGCTGCCAAGCTGGCACCCTCTTCTCCCTGATGATGCGGAACAGAATTGCCTGATGACGACGAGGCTGCCAAGTGCGATCAGCCTCCATCATCATCAATTAGGGTCTCCGCGTCA
Source organism: Staurois parvus (assembly GCA_951230385.1). Taxonomy (NCBI): domain Eukaryota; kingdom Metazoa; phylum Chordata; class Amphibia; order Anura; family Ranidae; genus Staurois; species Staurois parvus. The sequence continues at coordinate 5,071 of CATNWA010010123.1, forward strand.
CTACTACCCCCTCGGCTGCGTGTGGGTCAGGAGACAGACCTGTCTCTAGACCGGCTACCGAGCCCTCTCCTCCTGCCAGAAACTTCTACTGTTCGCCTGGCTGCTGAAGAGGCGGATTCTCCCCCCGTTCCTGACCCCTCTGTTAGCTCTTCCTCACTGTACAGTGGGGCTGAGCCCACAGCATGCGATACTTCGCTTGGTGAGGGGAACACCAAAGGACAGGGGCAGGTAGAGGACACGTGATTTCAGTGGGCTTGCTCCCGGGCCATGCCAACTAACAGTTGTGTCTGACGTACACACCGACCGTTGGCTGTAGGTGTCAGAGGTGACCTGGGAAAGAGGAACACTACCCGAGCCAACCAATCGATGATGGCAGGGTTGTCGGTGGAGACACGACCGCTGGATGACACCGGGAGCACTGGCCTTCTGGCTGCGTAAACAAGTGCTGCACTCGTCTGCTCGCTCCTAAACAATTGCCTCTGCTGTCCATCTGCATATATGTCTGACTCTCTTCCCTATGTAAACGTATTCTGTGTCCCTAGTAACCATTCTGTGTCCCTCAGTAACAATTCTGTGTCCCTCAGTAACAATTCTGTGTCCCTCCGTGTATCAATTCTGTGTCTGTCCCTGAGTAAACGATTCTGTGTCTCCCTCAGTAACAATTACTGTCTTCCCTGAGTAACAATTCTGTGTCCCTCAGTAACAATTCTGTGTCCACTCAGTAACACATTCTGTGTCCCGTCAGTAACAATTCTGTGTCTGTCCCTGGAGTAACAGTTCTGTGTCCCTGAGTAACAGTTCTGTGTCCACTGAGTAACAATTTTGTGTCCCTGAGTAACAAGTTCTGTGTCCCTCAGTAACAATTCTGTGTCGTCCCTGAGTAACAATTCTGTGTCCCTCAGTAACAATGTTGTGTCTGTCCTGCGGTAACAGTTCTGTGTCCCTGAGTAACAGTTCTGTGTCCCTCAGTAACAATTCTGTGTCCTCAGTAACAATTCTGTGTCCCTCAGTAACAATTCTGTGTCTGTCCCTGAGTAACAGTTCTGTGTCCCTGAGTAACAGTTCTGTGTCCCTGAGTAAACAGTTCTGTGTCCCTGAGTAACAGTTCTGTGTCCCTGAGTAACATTCTGTGTCCCTCAGTAACAATTTTCTGTCTGTCCCTGTTCCCTCAGTAAAAAAATTCTGTGTCCCTCAGTAACAATTCTGTATGTCCCTGAGAGAAACAGTTCTGTGTCCCCTGAGTAACAGTTCTGTGTCCCTGAGTAACAGTTCTGTGTCCCTCAGTAACAATTCTGTGTCTGTCCCTGAGTAACAATTCTGTGTCCCTCAGTAACAATTCTGTGTCCCTCTGATAACAATTCTTTTCTGTGTCCCTGAGTAACAATTCTGTGTCCCTGAGTAACAATTCTGTGTCCCTGAGTAACAGTTCTGTGTCCCTCAGTAACAATTCTGTGTCCCTCAGTAACAATTCTGTGTCTGTCCCTGAGTAACAATTCTGTGTCCCTGAGTAACAATTCTGTGTCCCTCAGTAACAATTCTGTTGTCTGTCCCTGAGTAACAGTTCTGTGTCCCTGAGTAACAGTTCTGTGTGCCTGAGTAACAGTTCTGTGTCCCTGAGTAACAATTCCTTTCTGTCCCTCAGTAACAATTCTGTGTCCCTCAGTAACAATTCTGTGTCCCTGAGTAACATTCTGTGTCCTGTCCCTGAGTAACAGTTCTGTGTCCCTGAGTAACAGTTCTGTGTCCCCTCAGTAACAATTCTGTGTCTGTCCCTGAGTAACAATTCTGTGTCCCTCAGTAACAATTCTGTGTCCCTCAGTAACAATTCTGTGTCCCTCAGTAACAAAATTCTGTGTCTGTCCCTGAGTAACAGTTCTGTGTCCCTGAGTAACAGTTCTGTGTCCCTGAGTTACAGTTCTGTGTCCCTGAGTTACAGTTCTGTGTCCCTGAGTAACAATTCTGTGTCCCTGAGTTACAGTTCTGTGTCCCTGAGTTACAATTCTGTGTCCTCAGTAACAGTTCTGTGTCCCTGAGTTACAGTTCTGTGTCCCTGAGTTACAATTCTGTGTCCCTGAGTTACAGTTCTGTGTCCCTGAGTTACAATTCTGTGTCCCTGAGTTACAGTTCTGTGTCCCTGAGTTACAGTTCTGTGTCCCTGAGTAACAGTTCTGTGTCCCTGAGTTACAGTTCTGTGTCCCTGAGTTACAATTCTGTGTCCCTGAGTTACAGTTCTGTGTCCCTGAGTAACAATTCTGTGTCCCTAAGTAACGATTCTGTGTCCCTAAAGTATCTGTGGCCCTAACTCTGTCCCTAATACAGAGAGGTCTGTCTCTCTTGAATGACCGGAGGCAAATGGAGAATTGTAAGATGGCCGCAATTTTTAGCTCCACCATTACACAGTGCTGGCTGGCTGCTGATTGGCTAATGCGATCACATGTCATGAAATGAATGCATTATGGGTCAGCGCGCCTTGTCTGCGCGCCTTCTCAGAGATCCCCGCTCCGTCGCCCACACATGTCGCCGCCATTTTAGGAAAAATTTCGATTCGCGCATCCCCGAAGTCTGCTAATTTTCGGATTCGTAACGCGAATCGAATTTTTCCTAATATTCGAAACGAATTCCACTTCGCCAAGTTCGATTCGCTCATCTCTAAATAGTAATGTATATCCCAGGCAGACCTCTCCTGCACCTGAAGCCGAAAACCAGAAGTTGTAAACCGGAACTCGGCTTCAAAATGAGGTTTGGAGCACAGGTGCAGTCGCTCCATGCTTCATCTGTGCTCACCGTTCGCAGCTGCTCACCACAGAGGAATTTCTCCTCGCATTTGGTGAGCGGGCCGAGCGACTTTTTCAAGCCCTGGGTTAACAGATGGGGTATTGGAGGTTCAGTCAAGCCAGTCCTCATTGGTTGAAGCAGTGGGATGGAAGGCAGTGCAGCTGTAGTAATCCTGCATTAATAATCCTTTATCCCTTTGGACACGGCACAGTGCTCTGAAACTCCTTCAGAGCACATGTGCCAGTGGACAAAAAGAGCGAATATCTCCTAAGCGGTGAATGTTTAGGAGATATTCATTTTACAGGTAAGCTTTATTGTAAGCTTACCTGGATACCTGGAGGTAAAACAAAAGTGGGTCACTTCCAGACATCCCTGGTTTATTGGGTACCGGGCCTATGGTTAGCATGTCGCCTGGAAGTACTAGGGTCTTTGGTTCGAATCCCAGCCACGACACCACCTGCCTGGAGTTTGCATGTTCTCTCTGTGCCTGCATGTGTTTTCCTCCGGTTACTCCGGTTTCCTCCCACACTCCAAAGACATGCAGGTAGTTAATTGGATCCTGTCTAAATTGTCCATAGTATGTGTATGTATGAATTGTTACGGTGCTTAGATTATAACCCCTTGAGGGTTAGGGACTGATGAAATAAATATATAATAATAAAAGTAACTCCCTGCGTAAATTGACTCTGGAGTGGATACAGATAAAATGGTGGGTAAATAACTCCCTTGACTCTGGAGTGGATTCAAATAGAATTAATGGTAGGAGAGTAGATGGGGTATGGGGTACTGGAGGTTCAGTCATGCCTGTCCCCATTGGTTGAAGCAGTGGGATGGAAGGCAGTGCAGCTGTAGTAATCCTGCATTAGTAATCCTTTATCCCTTCTCATGCTGGGCTGGTCTGGGGTTGGGGACACTGGAACATTTGTCTTGAGTGATGTCTGTTGAGGCTGACTCTGTCCGTACTGACAGAAGTATGACTGCCGACCTGAGCACAGCCACTTCCGGAGAAAGAATTGGAGACACATTTTATCCAGAGACAACAACCTGAAAGTGGGATCGGTCCCCCAGAAACCAGGGATATATGGTCATTTTATTTTAGGTCAAACTGACTAAACACTTAAGCCCCGTACACACGATGAGAATATTGGACAAATTATCATCTGTTTTTTTTTGCATGCTAGTCTCATATCGAGCATATAGAGCTGAACTAAAGTGTCAGGGCCGGATTTACATCTCAGGAGCCTTTAGGCAGAGAATTCAGATGAGCCCCCCCCCCCAATAAAAAAAAGAAAGATATACTTTTTTTCTTCATAAAATATTTGTATATGTGTGAAGGAGAATGCTGCGGACTTTGATGTAAAGGGGAACTGTGATGTAAGGAGGTCTCTGGTCACCAGAGCCTTCCTTACATAAGAGTCCCCAGAGATCCTCTCATCATAGCTCCCATGTGAACTTCAGAAGGAGGGACACCTGAGAATGGAAGTGTCCTGTAGTGTGCCTAATGCACTGTGACAAAAATGGGTGTGGCCAAATGCTTGACAGTGGGAGGGGCTTAAAGGGGAGTGGATAAACAAAACCCAGGCTTTCTTGTACCTATAAAATATGCTTTGATTGCTGTGCCACAAGCAAGAGTCTCACGGACACAACCCCGGCACAATCATTTAAAACATTAAATAAATAAATAAACTTCCATTACAAATGATTTTTCACAAATTGTGGAGCGTTACATAAAGTGGGGAAAGATACAAGAGTGCATTGGATACAGAGTGCAGGGGTTCAGGAATGTGTTATGTATAGAGTGCAGGGTTCAGGAATGTGTTATGTACAGAGTGCAGGGTTCAGGAATGTGTTATGTACAGAGTGCAGGGTTCAGGAATGTGTTATGTACAGAGTGCAGGGTTCAGGAATGTGTTATGTACAGAGTGCAGGGTTCAGGAATGTGTTATCACAGTGCAGGGTTCAGGAATGTGTTATGTACAGAGTGCAGTGGTTCAGAAATGTGTTATGTACAGAGTGCAGGGTTCAGGAATGTGTTATGTACAGAGTGCAGGTTCAGGAATGTGTTATGTACAGAGTGCAGGGTTCAGGAATGTGTTATGTACAGAGTGTAGGAATGTGTTAGTGCAGAGTGCAGGGTTCAGGAATGTGTTATGTACAGAGTGCAGGGTCCAGGAATGTGTTATGTACAGAGTGCAGGGTTCAGGAATGTGTTATGTACAGAGTGCAGGGTTCAGGAATGTGTTATGTACAGAGTGCAGGGTTCAGGAATGTGTTATGTACAGAGTGCAGGGTTCAGGAATGTGTTATGTACAGAGTGCAGGGTTCAGGAATGTGTTATGTACAGAGTGCAGGGTTCAGGAATGTGTATGTGCAGAGTTGCAGGAATGTGTTATGTACAGAGTGCAGGGTTCAGGAATGTGTTATGTACAGAGTGCAGGGTTCAGGAATGTGTTATGTACAGAGTGCAGGGTTCAGGAATGTGTTATGTACAGAGTGCAGGGTTCAGGAATGTGTTATGTACAGAGTGCAGGGTTCAGGAATGTGTTATGTACAGAGTGCAGGGTTCAGGAAATGTGTTATGTACAGAGTGCAGGGTTCAGGAAATGTTTATGTACAGATGTACAGAAGTGCAGGGTTCAGGAATGTGTTTATGTACAGAGTGCAGGGTTCAGGAAATGTGTACAATGTACAGAGTACAGAGCAGGGTTCAGGAATGTGTTATGTACAGAGTGCAGGGTTCAGGAATGTGTTATGTACAGAGTGCAGGGTTCAGGAATGTGTTATGTACAGAGTGCAGGGTTCAGGAATGTGTTATGTACAGAGTGCAGGGTTCAGGAATGTGTTATGTACAGAGTGCAGGGTTCAGGGGAATGTGTTATGTACAGAGTGCAGGGTTCAGGAATGTGTTATGTACAGAGTGCAGGGTTCAGGAATGTGTTATGTACAGAGTGCAGGGTTCAGGAATGTGTTATGTACAGAGTGCAGGTTCAGGAATGTGTTATGTACAGAGTGCAGGGTTCAGGAATGTGTTATGTACAGAGTGCAGGGTTCAGGAATGTGTTATGTACAGAGTGCAGGGTTCAGGAATGTGTTTATGTACAGAGTGCAGGGTTCAGAAATGTGTTATGTACAGAGTGCAGGGTTCAGGAATGTGTTATGTACAGAGTGCAGGGAAGGAATGTGTTATGTACAGAGTGCAGGGTTCAGGAATGTGTTATGTACAGAATGTGTGTACAGTGCAGGGTTCAGGAATGTGTTATGTACAGAGTGCAGGGTTCAGGAATGTGTTAGTACAGAGTGCAGGGTTCAGGAATGTGTTATGTACAGAGTGCAGGGTTCAGGAATGTGTTATGTACAGAGTGCAGGGTTCAGGAATGTGTTATGTACAGAGTGCAGGGTTCAGGAATGTGTTATGTACAGAGTGCAGGGTTCAGGAATGTGTTATGTACAGAGTGCAGGGCAGGAATGGTATCAGGAATGTGTTATGTACAGAGTGCAGGGTTCAGGAATGTGTGTACAGAGTGCAGGGTACAGAGTGTACAGAGTGCAGGGTTCAGGAATGTGTTATGTACAGAGTGCAGGGTTCAGGAATGTGTACAGAGTAGGGTTCAGGAATGTGTTTATGTACAGAGTGCAGGGTTCAGGAATGTGTTATGTACAGAGTGCAGGGTTCAGGAATGTGTTATGTACAGAGTGCAGGGTTCAGGAATGTGTTATGTACAGAGTGCAGGGTTCAGGAATGTGTTATGTACAGAGTGCAGGGTTCAGGAATGTGTTATGTACAGAGTGCAGGGTGTACAGAGTCAGGTTCAATGTGTTATGTACAGAGTGCAGGGTTCAGGAATGTGTTATGTACAGAGTGCAGGGTTCAGGAATGTGTTATGTACAGAGTGCAGGGTTCAGGAATGTGTTATGTACAGAGTGCAGGG